>JAMQGT020000868.1:0-14235 GCA_024447675.2 Pterophyllum scalare
GGTGTGCTTCAGGTTACCTTGTAAAACTAAAAAATAACTAACAATATTAGCCCTAATAAAAATATCAGGCCAACACTGACAGAGTTAAGGCATTTTTCTATAACGATGTCAGGGCTGCAGCTCCATCTGGCGGCAGATGGCTGCATAACATTTAGGACAAACATTTACGGCACTGGTTATTGTTTGAATCCTTAATAATTAGGCTAACCGACTAGTATGTCTGGTACCACTAGTTACAGTAGTGACGATTAATTGGCTAGTCGCGCACATCCCTAATAGGTACGGTAAAAAAAAAAAATATGATAAGGAGTAATATATCACCACACAGCTCACACTGTCCTTTACCTCTACTACAACACGACTGGCCTATATAGTTCCCCTTTGGGGTCCTGATTGGCTCTAACAGAGGAGGTCTAACAGAAGAAACTACACCTGCAAAGAGGAAGTGACACCAGAGTGACAACAATTTTAAAAAGAGAAAGAAAGAAAGAAATGGATTAATTAACTAATTAATTAATTAAAGAGAAGCTCGGGCTGAAATAATGGAAGTTCTGAATATTGTTCTCCCTGAGACTCACTGTGGCTTAAAAATAAAATCGGGATCAGAGATGGTATGAAAAAGAGAAAAAGAAGACAGATGGAGGAAGAGGGCCATGTCATCTGTCAGCCCCAGATGCAATGACAAAAGATCCAGATTCTCCAAGAAATCAGACGGACAGTGATTCAGCAATGATGGAAGACGCTTTAATGAAAGATAATTTAAGATAGATGAGGAATACTGGAACATGCTTAAATTAAAAGGTTAGAGTCTGCAGCTTCACTGAGCATTTTGGTTCATTTATATGCAATTTAACTGTTTTTTTGTTTTTTGTTTTAATTGTAATTCTGAGCATTTTTAGCTTATGGTGCTTTGGAAAACTGTAACTAATGACCAAAAGGCAACAATTATTATTATTTTTAGTAGTAGTAGTAGTAAAGTAGTAGTAGTAAAGTAGTAGTGTTCATATTAAAGACTTGTGTTTACATTTTTGAAGACAGCCAGGCTTTCAGTGGTTCAAACGCGAGGTCTGAGGCACTTGGAGGTGCTGGTATATGCCAGGGTGCTGGAAAGGAGGGTCTGTCCATTAGTCGAACCTCAGATTCAAGAGGAACAATATGGTTTTCATAATGGGTGCGGAACGCTGGACCAGCTCTTCATTCTCTCAAGGACATTTGAGTGTGCGTGGGAGTTTGCCCATCCAGTCTACATGTGTTTTGTGGACTTGGAGAAGACATTCGACCGCATCCTTCGGGGTATCCTTTGGGGTATCCTTTGGGAGGTGCTGTGGGAGTATGGGGTGTCTGGCCCGTTGTTGCGGGCCATTCAGTCCTTGTACAAGCGCAGCGAGAGCTTGGTCCGTATAGCCGGCAATAAATTGGACTCTTTTTCTCTGGGTGTTGGATTTCGCCAGGGCTGCCCTTTGTCACAATTCTGTTCATAATTTTTATGGACAGGATTTCTAGGCATAGCCATGTGGTAGAAGGCTTCTGCTTTAGTGGCCTCAGAAGCTCATCTCTGCTCTTTGCGGATGATGCGGTTCTGTTGGCTTCATCAGGTGGTGGTCTCCAGCTCCCAGTGGAACGGTGAAGCCAAGTGTGAAGCGGATGTATTCAAAGGATGCAGGAAGAGACAAAACAGACTGAATTCATCAAGTGGCCTGAGATGATCCACATGGAAACCAGTTTGTTCTCCCAGTTAATCCAGTTACTTACACATGACACTGACACATGTAGCTCCTGTGTCAGTGAACATGTGAATCATTTGAGTTTGAGACAGAAATCAGTCCATACGGTGCTCACTGCTCCATCAGAAAAAGGTGTGACTGATCTGCTTATATGATCATTACAGGACAGCAGAGCAACACTTATTTCAGGGACTGTACTGAACACACTGCACTACACAACCTTCTGAACGGCAGTCTGTTGTGTTTTAATGACAAATGAGGACATCTGATGACCAGTGGTATAAAAATCAAGTTGTAGGTAGCCTGCTGGGTCAATGTTTGGCTCCTTATATGCAGAATGAAGTCCATCAAAGGCACGTTACAAATACTCAGACTTTAAGTTGTGTAAACTTAACATTTTAAAAAAGTTATATTAACTTTCTTATTTAACCCTTTAACACCGGGCATACGCAGCCGAAGCACCTGCTACCTGCTCTAACTTACTGTTAAGAGCAGGTGAACACCGAGCACATGACCACTGCCATCTGATCAAACGTACTTTGAATTACCGTAACTATGCGACTGTTTGTCCTTTTGGAAAAGTTTCTGAAAGCTGAGATTTGTGCTTCACACCCAACATAGAGTTATTACAGTAATCGTTGCAGGAAGTCCGTGAATGGTGCCACTTTTGAGGTTCATGGGCCCACGGTTGATTATCCTGAATAATTCTGCAGAATAAGTAAGCTCCATTTAAAAGTCTAACTTCACTGTATTTATTTTTGTAGTTTGAATGTGAGTCGCTGATGCCATGTCAGTGGGTGTGGTCAGGATTAAAGGGTGAGGTGTAAGCAGCAGCAGAGCTTCAAGGTATTAGCTTGTTATGTTAAATTATATTTATTGAGAAGGTGCTCTTTAATCTCCCTTCAAGCAACAAAGCTGTGACACCATGAGTGCAGTCACTTTCTGGTTAGGAGGGTACACAGAGAGAGAAAGTCCTGTGAACTTCAGGCTCTCTGCTGCATAATGTTTTCAAAAGTTAAAGGAAGAACAAATAAAGTATTTTTTAAACTTTAATATCATGGGAGAAGTAACAAAGAAAATAAAAATAACATAAACATAAAATATTTAAGATGTCTTTGTCACGGATGAGGTGCTGAGGACCCAAAGCAGAGGCGGAGGAATCGGTTTAGTGCACGGTTTTTATTTACAGCGACTGGGGCAGGCGGGTTTGGGGAGTAGAGGGAAAAAGGGGGAACTCCGGGAATGAACGAGATGGTGAGGGCTCCGGGATGGGGTGGTGTGAAGAGCGGGCTGTTCGGTGGACGTCGGCAGGTGACGGAGCTGCGGGTTCCAGGTGGGCTTCCACTCGACTGGGGAGGAATCTGTACAAAAGACAACTCAGGTAAGTCACAGTGGAAACACAGGTGAAAACACATTAGATGGTGGCCGAAACTAACTGGTTCTCAGTCAACGATCCAGCGACGGGTGGAAGCCTGCTGCCCGCTTAAGTAGAGCTGGACAACGAGAAGATCAGAAACTATGATAAAACCCAGGAATGGAATCGATTCTACGTGGAACTCACATTTCTCGCCTTTTACGTACAGACGGTTCTCAAGGAGCCTCTGGAGGACCTGACGTACATGCCCGTGGTGTTCCTGCAATGATTTGGAAAAAATCAGAATATCATCGAGGTAAACGAAAACAAAGTGGTTGATGAAGTCGCGGAGAACATCATTGACCAGAGCCTGAAACACCGCGGGCGCGTTTTTTAGGGCAAAGGGCATGACCAGGTATTCGAAATGGCCGAGGTGCGTATTGAAGGCTGTCTTCCATTCGTCTCCTTCACGTATTCTCACCAGGTGGTAGGCATTATGGAGGTCGAGCTTGGAAAAGACTGTCGACCCCTGCAGGAGTTCAAAGGCAGTAGTTAGTAAGGGCAACCAATTGCGTTTTGTGAGTGATCACAGACAACTCGTCGCCATTTAGGGCGGAGACCCGGAGGGGTTCGGGGAGTTTGAGTAGCGGCAATTCCAGCACTAGGGCTAGGTCTCGGTCTATTAAGTTCTGTTCCGCTCCGGAGTCGATTAACGCCTGAACAGAGTGGCTCATGCCTTGTAGGTTAAGTTTGGCAGGGAGAATCAATCTAGGTGGGGAGGAACAGACATTCATCTTGCCCGCCAGTTGCCCCACCTTTACTGACGGGCCCGCCCTTTTGGCCTGACCGGGCAGGTGTCGATAAAGTGTCCCCTCTGTCCACAATACAAACAGTCACCCTCCGCCAGCCTTCTTCTACGCTCCACAGCTGTCAGCCGGGCCCGCCCGAGTTGCATGGGTTGCTCCTCCGGGCCGCCAGATGCGGCATCGTCTCCGCTGTCCTCTTCCGCGGTGCCCCTGCTCCCACCCGGAAGTGCGCGGCGAAAAGCAGGACGGGAGCTGTAGTCCCGGGGACGACGGCGCTCTCTCATGCTGTCGTCCAGGCGAATACACACCGAAATCACTGCCTCCAGTGATTCGGGCAGATCTCTCGTGGCCAACTCATATTTCAACTCATCACAGAGGCTATTCAAAAACACTCCACGGAGGGCCTTCTCCTCCCATCCCGCTTCCTCGGCCAAGATGCGGAAGTCCACAGAGAAGTCAGCGACGCTCCGCCTCCCCTGTCTCGCACTCATCAGCTTTTGCGCCGCCGAATCCGGGCTTGTTCCTTTGGCAAACACTCCTTTGAACTTCGACAGAAACTCAGAATACGACAGGTTAGGATTGGCCTGTAACACAACCTGCCCCCAGCCCAGGGCTCTGCCCCTTAGCAAATTGACCATGTAGCCTATCCTGGAGCTATCCGAGGCAAACGCTCTCGGTTGCTGTCTGAACACCAGCGAACACTGTGTAAGGAAACCTCCACACTTATCCAACTCACCGGAGAAGACTTCAGGCGTCGGTAAGGCTCTTTCAGTGGTGTCGGAGGGTGCCGGGAGGGCGGCGGCTCCGACCGCTGATGGAGACGCCGGAGGAGGCTGGGGAGAGGAAAGGGGGGGCGTAGAGGAAAGCGGGCGGTTTCCAGCATACCTTTGAGATCTGCCAGTTGCTGTGTGGTGGCTCCCAACTGGCTGCTTATCAGTCGGAGCATATGCTCGTGCCTTTGAAGCGTCTCCTCCTGGATCGCCAATGTCCGGTTAACGGGATCGGCGTCTGCTGGGTCCATCCTTATGGCTGGATCGTTCTGTCACGGATGAGGTGCTGAGGACCCAAAGCAGAGGCGGAGGAATCGGTTTAGTGCACGGTTTTTATTTACAGTGACTGGGGCAGGCGGGTTTGGGGAGTAGAGGGAAAGGGGGAACTCCGGGAATGAACGAGATGGTGAGGGCTCCGGGAGGGGGGTGGTGTGAAGAGCGGGCCGTTCGGTGGACGTCGGCAGGTGACGGAGCTGCGGGTTCCAGGTGGGCTTCCACTCGACTGGGGAGGAATCTGTACAAAAGACAACTCAGGTAAGTCACAGCGGAAACATAGGTGAAAACACGTTAGATGGTGGCCGAAACTAACTGGTTCTCAGTCAACGATCCAGCGACGGGTGGAAGCCTGCTGCCCGCTTAAGTAGAGCTGGACAACGAGAAGATCAGAAACAGGTGAGAACAGCTGATCGAGGAAGGAGGAAGCACACAAGCCAAAACCTGCGCCCACCCCAACATACAGCCATATGGGTCCCATAATGCACTGTTTCTTCTCATTCACCTTTATTTACTTGCTTTATACTTCACTCTGTATTTAATCATTATTATTAATCTCTGCCTCTCTTCCACAGCATGTCTTTTGTCCTGTCCTCTCCTCCCACTCAGCCCCAACCGGTCGCAGCAGATGTACTGCCCCTCCCTGAGCCTGGTTCTACCTGGGTGCTCCTTCCTGTTAAAAGGGAAGTCTTTCCTTCCCACCGTCACCAAGTGCTTGCTCATAGGGGGTCGTTTTGACTGTTGGGTTTTCTCTGTGTTATTGTAGGGTCTTTACCCACAATATACAAAGCGCCTTGAGGAACGTACTGTTTGTTGTGATTTGGCGCTGTATAAATAAAATTGAATTGAATTGAATTGAAGGGGGAGGAACAGGAGTAGGGAAAAAGAAAAAGGACATCACCGCCAGGGACCATGACAGTCTTTAATTTAAGTGACCAAAATGGCTAAGAAAATATTTAAATTTCACTTTTAAATTCATCACCAACATTGTGGCGTCTCATTGCCTTAATGTTTTGGATTTTGTTTTGCTTTTTCGGGTTTTATGGTGCAGCAACAGAAAAAGAAGCAGGAAGAGAGCTGCGGCATCACGCTCACAACCTGCTCTTCTCCCTCTGCAAGCCACTTTGCGTCCCACCTCATCGTTATATCTGTTGTCACTGATGCCGCTCTGGTCTGAGGGTCGTGCCAAAACATGAATCAATCCAGTATGGAAAAAGAAACTGAATTAATGCTTCACCGTCACATGTCAGCACTGAGATCTTCCACAGCAGGTCTGTGGTAAAACTTCTTTCCTCATTCAGTAATGGATGCAACCTGAAATGTGTCTAACAGCACACTGAATAAAAAGTCCTTAGGTTGAGTACGCAGAATGAGAACTTTGGCACAGTAACTGAGTGAAGTCGTGTGTTTTGTCTCTTAGTTCAGCCCATGGTGTCCACTGTGCAGCCTGACAGGAAGGAGCCATTTCACTCTGAATTTATTCTGAGTAGTCCGAGCCGTTCGTCTTCGGTGCTTAACCTGAATTAGCCCGTTGTTTTTAATTGAAACCATCCTCAGATAAGAGGCAGCTAACCAAATGAAAAAATTATTTGCTCAGGTTTGCTCTGACTTAAGAAATGTGCAGGACTGAAAGAGATCTTATTACGGCTGTGTTCTAGGAGAATCTGGAGCAGTGCTGTGTGAAGAGTTTCTTTACCCTCTGTTCACTGTGTTAAAGTTACCTATTTATTCAAATGTACATCTGTATCTCATGAGCACACACACTGTGAGCCCACGAGCAGAGCACCTCGTAAAGCAGGCAGTGACGGGGTGATTGATCCCCTGCTGAAAATGGGCGATATTCTCCCAACATCGATATCAATAAAGCCTCTTAGGCTCGAGGCTTCTCAGGGTCTACTTTTGTTTCTCTTCCGAGGAGAGCTCAGAAAAATCTATAGACAATTGATGGTGTCTGGGAGAAAGGCTCTATTGGAGTATATCAAATCAACATATCGGAGAAGGGAAAGTTTGGTCTGTGAATTAGACTGTTTTTGCTGCAAGTTCAGCAGCAGGCTAAGAGGAATGGACGTGGTTTAAAGTGAAGGAAAAAGGTGGACAATAATCTCAAGAACAGGCGAGGAAACATTTCTTTTACAGTTTGATAGATGAATATGGCACCACACGAGTTGTAGGATTGGTTAAGAAGTGGAGATGGTTCATCTGATGTGAGTCTATGCTTTCAGATCTCATCAGGTGTTGGAAAATGAATCTCAATCTCCTCCTTTTTATGCACCAGCAGGTATTTTAATCAGAAACAACAAACCTTAAACTACATAACCTGATCCCAGCGCTCATCTGCCACATCTACAGCGCTCAGTGCTGTTAGCATGGCTTCATGCTTGTAGGTGGGTGCTGCAGGTAAAGCAGGCTCTCAGTTTTAAACATGCTAGCATTAGCAAAGTCTTGAATTCCAACAGAAACTCCACACGAGGGCAGAAGCTAACGCAGCTGCTTCACACAGGATCCAGAGCTCAGGTTAGCCTGTTAGCACTGCTTAGCAAAACAACATATCTGTGGAGCTTTATGTGTGTGTGTGTGTGTGTGTGTGTGTGGTGGGGTGATATACTGAGTCAGATCTGATGTGTTTTCACAGTGTTAGCTTATAAAAACAGAGTGATGAAGTGCAGCTTCACTCCAGCTTCAGCTTTAATTCTTCTTTGTAATACCAAAGTTGAAGCTCTCCTGTCAGCTCACTGGGATTCTTTTTTTAAGATTGAACTTTTTTTAATATCTGGCCAAATATTGAATGCTGTACCAAAACAAAGCCAGTCTGAAGGCTCCATCCTTGTCTTCATCCTGTGGTGCCACCAGAGCTGGAACTTCCTGAAAAATTCATTCATTATTTTTCATTTAAGTACTTCGACCCCTGGTATTCCTCAAGCCATTTAATAATACTCTATCAAAAAGTACACTTTTTACATTCAGCTTGTGGTACTCAGGAACAGGCCAGGATATGTGAAGAAGCTTTTTACTAATAGATGCTGGAATAAAATGTTCGTTTCATCCAGTTTGACAGACCCAGAGCTGTAGAAAAGAAGAATGTTTAACTGTAGTATTGGGAGTATTGTGCCTTGAATGAGATCATTTAAAAGCAGCTCATGGAAAACCATCAAGTATTGAGACACACACACACAAATGTGCTCATCCAGCCTGAGGCTGGTGAAGCTAACCTCTGCTATGTAAGAAGGCTTCAGTCTTTAAACGCAGCACTTCCATGTCTGCGACCTGTGCAGGCATAAACATGAGTGTGGACCCTGAGCAGAGCCCAGAGCTGTTGGTTGAATGTTTCCCCTTTCGTTCACCTGCAGCCTGGTATCATGAAACAAAAGCGTGTCGACCCATTTCCCTGATTTTCTTTTTTCTGGTCCTGACTGATGCCCTCACATTGATCTTAACCCTGACCTTAAACAGTTCATCTAAAATGCAGAGATGTCCTTCTTCTTCCTCTGATATTACAGGTTGCTCACAGGTTGGTGTTGATGCTGATGCACAAGGTACAGCATAGGCAGCATTCAGAAGGGTCTGTTAATAATTACATATGAATGTTTGTGTCACATTTAAATGCAGAGTGTACACATAATTTTGAACATGCATGATGAATGTGGTTAAGAGACGCATTTTAGCCCAGGCCACCTCATTTTCCTTAAACCTACCTCATGTTTCACTAAAGTAGAAGATGCTCATTTAGCCTGGAAAAAGAGTTTGTTGCTCTATAAAAGAGCCCTCCATAAAGCTAGGACATCTTACTATTCATCATTAATTGAAGAAAATCAGAACAACCCCAGGTTTCTTTTCAGCACTGTAGCCAGGCTGACAAAGAGTCAGAGCTCTGTAGAGCCCAGTATTCCTTTCACTTTAACTAGTAATGACTTCATGAATTTCTTTACAAATAAAATTTTAGACATTAGAGGAAAAATTATTCAAAACCATCTCCAAGATTTATCTTCATGTTCGGCTGCTTTCAGCACTGCTGGTATTTGTTTAGACTCTTTGGCTCCAGTTGATCTTTTGGAGTTAACTTCAATAGTTACTTCCTCCAAACCAGCAACATGTTTATTAGATCCCATTCCTACTAGACTGTTCAAAGTAGTCTATTCCAATTCATCACAGTACAGAAACAGCATTAGTGTAGGTTACAAATGATCTTCTTACAGCCTCTGACAGTGGACTCGTCTCTGTGCTTGTCCTGTTGGACCTCAGTGCAGCTTTTGATACTGTTGATCATAACATTTTATTACAGAGATTAGAGCATGCCATAGGTATTAAAGGTACTGCACTGCAGTGGTTTGAATCATATTTATCAAATAGACTCCAATTTGTTCATGTAAATGGGGAGTCTTCTTCACACACTAAGGTTAATTATGGAGTTCCACAGGGTTCTGTGCTAGGTCCAATTTTATTTACATTGTACATGCTTCCCTTAGGCAGTATTATTAGAAAGCATTGCATCAATTTCCATTGTTATGCAGATGATACTCAGCTTTATCTATCCATGAAGCCAGATGATACACATCAGTTAGTTAAACTGCAGGAATGTCTTAAAGACATAAAGGCCTGGATGACCTCTAATTTCCTGCTACTAAATTCAGATAAAACTGAAGTTCTTGTACTCGGCCCCACAAATCTTAGAAGCACAGTGTCAAACCAGATACTTACTCTGGATGGCATTACTTTGGCCTCCAGTAACACTGTGAGAAATCTTGGAGTCATTTTTGACCAGGATATGTCCTTCAATGCACATATTAAACAGATATGTAGGACGGCTTTTTTACATCTGCGCAATATTTATAAAATTAGAAACATCCTTTCTCAGATTGACGCTGAAAAGTTAATCCATGCATTTATTACTTCTAGGCTGGACTACTGTAATTCATTATTATCAGGCTGTCCTAAAAGCTCCCTGAAAAGCCTTCAACTGATCCAAAATGCTGCAGCTAGAGTACTGACAGGGACTAGAAAGAGAGAGCAGATTTCTCCCATATTGGCTTCTCTTCATTGGCTCCCTGTTAAATCTAGAATAGAATTTAAAATCCTTCTCCTAACATACAAGGTCTTGAATAATCAGGCCCCATCTTATCTCAAAGACCTCATAGTACCGTATCACCCCAATAGAGCACTTCGTTCTCAGACTGCTGGCTTACTTGTGGTTCCTAGGATACTTAAAAGTAGAATGGGAGGCAGAGCCTTCAGCTTTCAGGCCCCTCATCTGTGGAACCAGCTCCCAGCTTGGATTCAGGAGACAGACACCCTCTCTATTTTCAAAATTAGGCTTAAAACTTTCCTTTATGATCAAGCTTATAGTTAGGGCTGGATCAGACGACCCTGAACCACCCCTTAGTTATGCTGCTATAGGCCTAGGCTGCTGAGGGGGGTCCCATAATGCACTGTTTCTTCTCATTCACCTTTATTTACTTGTTTATACTTCACTCTGTATTTAATCATTATTATTAATCTCTGTCTCTCTTCCACAGCATGTCTTTTGTCCTGTCTCTCTCCACTCAGCCCCAACCGGTCGCAGCAGATGACTGCCCCTCCCTGAGCCTGGTTCTGCTGGAGGTTTCTTCCTGTTAAAAGGGAGTTTTTCCTTCCCACCGTCGCCAACTGCTTGCTCATAGGGGGTCGTTTTGACTGTTGGGTTTTCTCTGTGTTATTGTAGGGTCTTTACCCACAATACAAAGCGCCTTGAGGCGACTGTTTGTTGTGATTTGGCGCTATATAAATAAAATTGAATTGAATTGAATGTTTTAAACTAACCAGCGAGTAAAAGTCAAAAATGCAAGAAATCAAAGTAAGACACAAAGTTCCCAAACAGGATGCAAACCACAGCAACTTCACAGTTACATCACCACTCATCCAACCTCTAAATGTGGAGCGCGTGGCTCTTAAAGTGCTCCTCATGTAGCTCCTGTTCCAGTGGTGGAGGTTCTAAACACGCAGTTTATTTCTGGTTTTCTGCTCTGGGATCTGTATGATGTCATGGAGAGGGGATAGAAGTTCCACCCACTTTCTCTTTGAGAGGGGCAGCCAATCAGAAGAAAGTTTTCCTAAAGAGAGAGGAGCTAAAACAGCTTGAGATTGAGTATGAGCTGAGGGGCTGCACCAGGACACAGTATGAAATAAAGGATTATTTTGGACTATGAATCATGCTGAGCTGCTTTGGGAGAGTCCAGGAATGAAATGAGCAGGTTCTCCAGAACAGGAATATTACCTTTAAGCATGTAGTATGGCCGTGGACAGCAAAGGACTCTTTTGGTGTAACTTAAAAGATGCTTGCAGGTTCTTACAGATAAATATCATGTTTGCTTTTCCAGTGAAGTCACAGAACATCCACACCAAATGATTTATCTTGACTGATTCTCATTTTGTTTATGGAGCTGGAAAAAAATGAAAAACCAGAAAAAAGCTAAACAAAGCTCCAGATATGGTCCATCTACTTCATCCTTAAGCAGTCGTAACAAGCTGTGAAAGAATGCGGTGTTTATAATTCATAATTATTTTCAGTTCTATCCCTGCTGGTCAGAATAATGTGCTTTTTTTTAGGTTTAGTTTTAATCTGCATTGCCCCTCTTTCTCTGTATTTTCACAGGGGGCTGAGTGGTGGAGGAGACCCTAAGCAGGCCAGCCTCTGGGTAATTATTCTTTTCCAATCACTGTGACTGTCTAATTGCAGTGCTAGCTGCTAATTTATGCACGTCTTTGTTTTCTTCAAGGAATGCATTTAAAAAAACACATCAAAAGATTTTTGATATGTAAAGAATATAGCCACGCTGCAGGCTTAAATAGAAACTCCTTTTTATTTTCATATGATAATAAGTCAGAGAAAATGAGCAAATCAAAAGGGAAGTCATATAATGATGTATGGGCACAAATATGGCACTTATTGTATTTTTGCTCCACTTGAATACATTAGCATATTTTCAGTGTTTTTTAGGTGGTTTGCCTTAAGCTGGAGTCATGTAGGACAGCTTGCTGACCATCATTCACAAGCTGCTGTGTTTCTGCAGGCAGCAATCTCACATCCATTACTGGCATTATTTTTAATGTAAATGATGTCACCATTAAGGCGTGCACGTAAATAGAAGTACACACACACACATTTATCCACACTGTGACACCAGTGCACATGGGAACAGCAGTATTTGCTTTATGCATGAGGACAGGTAAAAAACACACAGGCCCACCGTGGACACAGGCTGTAATTGAATGTGACTCCTCTGTATACTATCCATAGCTTGGGGATCCTGCCAGCTAATTGGAATATACAGCTCCCTAAACTGCCGCTGAACGCCACAGAGAGGATTGCTGTCAGACCACCACAGGTTTAGCTGTGGATCTCATATGATTATGTTCAAGCTGAGGTTCAAATTAGAGGATGATTAGAGTGATGAAGATATGCAGACACATGTGGAAATACAGTATATATAGGCCCAATGTCTAGCACAAACCCAGAAGCCTCCTACTATAATGGAGCCCTCCCACTTCCTGTTTCAGGGGGCGTTCTCAGGCTGCTCCAGAATGAATGGGGCTCTGTGGAGCTGCAGAACAAATGACACATTTTGGGGTAAACTTCCTGTTCTTGATGGAAGGACTCGAGACAGTAGCAGCAGTAACATTTTTATATGTTTTGCAGGTTTTTGTTGTAGTAAAATACCTTTCTCTGAGCATCAGGGACATCGGAGCACCTCAGATAGCTTTACAGTGTTCTCCATTTCAATGGGGGCATGAAGCAATCAGTAGCAGAGTATTTGTAGCAGCAGCTTCCTGATAATGTTCAATTCAACCTTCATGAACAGCTGCATCTTGTACACACTTGGAAGCTTCTGCTGGGCTTTAACTACACTGTTAATGTCTGTTGGATTTATTGTTTGGAAATGGGTGCCGGAGGATGTCCGGTCCTAAACCTTTAACCAACCAATCAGCACACATTAGCAGAATTTTAGCATTGTAGCTTCACTGTGAGAGAGACTATAGGACAGAAGCATTTTTTTATTTCAGTTATCCATTATGGATTTATGGAAACTAAAATAAAATGTGAACGTTTTCTCTAGAACCAGGTCAGAATAGTTACTTTCATGTAGACCAGTTGGGAAGCTGTTTTGTGGACTCAGAGTCTGTTCATAATGTTTATGGGTTTCTTCTTTGGTGGTGCCAGGATCTCAACTCTGCTTACATAAGGCCCCCGAACAACACTCTAGGGGGGTGTTTTTTCTTTTATTTATATATATATATATATATATATATATATATATATATATATATATATATATATATATATATATATATATATATATATATATATATATATATATATATATGGGGGTTGTGCTCACAGCCCAACACCGTGCAGGACACTTGGCATTTGCCAGAGAACACCAGGTTTGGCAACTTCACCACTGGTGCCCTGTGCTCTTCACAGATGAAAGCAGGTTCACACTGAGCACATGTGACAGATGTGACAGAGTCTGGAGACGCCGTGAAGAGCGATCTGCTGCCTGCAACATCCTTCAGCATGACCGGTTTGGCAGTGGGTCAGTAATGGTGTGGGGTGGCATTTTTTTGGAGGGCCGCACAGCCCTCCATGTGCTCGCCAGAGGTAGCATGACTGCCATTAGGTACCGAGATGAGATCCTCAGACCCCTTGTGAGACCATATGCTGGTGCGGTTGGCCCTGGGTTCCTCCTAATGCAGGACAATGCTAGACCTTATGTGGCTGGAGTGTGTCAACAGTTCCTGCAAGATGAAGGCATTGAAGCTACGGACTGGCCCGCCCGTTCCCCAGACCTGAATCCGATTGAGCACATCTGGGACATCATGTCTCGCTCCATCCACCAACGTCACGTTGCACCACAGACTGTCCAGGAGTTGGTGGATGCTTTAGTCCAGGTCTGGGAGGAGATCCCTCAGGAGACCATCCACCACCTCATCAGGAGCATGCCCAGGTGTTGTAGGGAGGTCATACAGGCACGTGGAGGCCACACACAATACTGAGCCTCATTTTGACTTGTTTTAAGGACATTACATCAAAGTTGGATCAGCCTGTAGTGTGTTTTTAACCTTTAATTTTGTGTGTGACTCCAAATCCAGGCCTCCATTAGTTAATAAATTTGATTTCATTGATGATTTTGTGTGATTTTGTTGTCAGCACATTCAACTTTGTACAGAACAAAGTATTCAATGTGAATATTTCATTCATTCAGATCTAGGATGTGTTATTGGAGTGTTCCCTTTATTTTTTTGAGCAGTGTACAGTGGTGTGAAAAAGTGTTTGC